>OY743184.1:53478928-53481428 GCA_963555705.1 Ligustrum vulgare
AATGCATCATGAACCACGACATTTTCCGGAATTGATGACATTTCATGGGTTTTCAGGTGCTCTGGGACTGATTCTGGTGGTCTCAGACCCAAATTCGCAGCAGAGCCCTCTGCCTCGATATGTGTGCCAAATGGCACGTTTCCCAATGCAGAACTACGCTCAAAATTAGTTGAATCCGAGGCTACCCTGGGGTAATATGGGGGCTCTGAATCCAATGGCGCAGGTCTCAAAACCAGATTCTGATCAGAACAGTACGTAATTGTAGGGGCAGCTGCGGGCACGATTCCCAATGTTTGGTTGCCGGATGAATTGGAAGGAGAGGGGGTTACCCCAGGGGTTTTTGGGTGTTCTGAAGTCGATGGAATCATTACCGGGACCTGAATCAATCTGGAACACCCTGAAATTGGAATCCCTAAAATCGGACCTAGGGTTTCACTATAAACCCTAGGCGCCGCAATTGAGTGTGGGGGCTGTTGGAGGATTAATTGTGGCTGGTTAGAGGGAAACGGTGGTACGGCTGGGTGAGGGGAAGGAGATGGTGGTGGTGGACCGCCGGAAATGGTCCCGACGGTGGCGTAAAGTGGGTTGGATGGGCACGGGTTAAGAAGGCTAATGAGGGGCTGATTTTGGGCAATTGAAGGCTGGATATTTGGTGGAATTGGACATGGATTGGATGGTTGGAAAGGGCTTGAGAAGCTTCCGGTAGGGATGGAGGAATCCGGCGACGTCACCGCCGGATCCGGTGGTTTTGGCATGGGCGGCGGTTAGGGCATGAAAAATCGCCAAAATCGCCAAAGGGGGAGAGAGAATCCGCGGTTTTTTTTTTGGTTTAGGGTTTGGGGTTTAGGGTTTGGGGTTTAGGGTTTGGGGTTTAGGGTTTGGGGTTTAGGGTTAGGGGTTTAGGGTTTGGGGTTTAGGGTTAGGGTTTAGGGTTTAGGGTTTAGGGTTTTTTAGGGTTTTTTAGGGTTTAGGGTTTAGGGTTTAGGGTTTAGGGTTTGGGGGTTAGGGTTTGGGGGTTAGGGTTTAGGGTTTAGGGTTTGGGGTTTAGGGTTTGGGGTTTAGGGTTTGGGGTTTAGGGTTTGGGGTTTAGGGTTTGGGGTTTGGGGTTTGGGGTTTGGGGTTTGGGGTTTGGGGTTTGGGGTTTGGGGTTTGGGGTTTGGGGTTTGGGGTTTGGGGTTTGGGGTTTAGGGTTTGGGGTTTAGGGTTTGGGGTTTAGGGTTTGGGGTTTAGGGTTTGGGGTTTAGGGTTTGGGGGTTAGGGTTTGGGGGTTAGGGTTTGGGGGTTAGGGTTTGGGGGTTAGGGTTTGGGGGTTAGGGTTTGGGGGTTAGGGTTTGGGGTTTAGGGTTTGGGGGTTAGGGTTTGGGGGTTAGGGTTTGGGGGTTAGGGTTTAGGGGTTTGGGTTTAGGGGTTTGGGGTTTAGGGTTTGGGGTTTAGGGTTTGGGGTTTAGGGTTTGGGGTTTAGGGTTTGGGGTTTAGGGTTAGGGTTTAGGGTTTAGGGTTTAGGGTTTAGGGTTTAGGGTTTAGGGTTTAGGGTTTAGGGTTTAGGGTTTAGGGTTTAGGGTTTAGGGTTTAGGGTTTAGGGTTTAGGGTTTAGGGTTTAGGGTTTAGGGTTTAGGGTTTAGGGTTTAGGGTTTAGGGTTTAGGGTTTAGGGTTTAGGGTTTAGGGTTTAGGGTTTAGGGTTTAGGGTTTAGGGTTTAGGGTTTAGGGTTTAGGGTTTAGGGTTTAGGGTTTAGGGTTTAGGGTTTAGGGTTTAGGGTTTAGGGTTTAGGGTTTAGGGTTTAGGGTTTAGGGTTTAGGGTTTAGGGTTTAGGGTTTAGGGTTTAGGGTTTAGGGTTTAGGGTTTAGGGTTTAGGGTTTAGGGTTTAGGGTTTAGGGTTTAGGGTTTAGGGTTTAGGGTTTAGGGTTTAGGGTTTAGGGTTTAGGGTTTAGGGTTTAGGGTTTAGGGTTTAGGGTTTAGGGTTTAGGGTTTAGGGTTTAGGGTTTAGGGTTTAGGGTTTAGGGTTTAGGGTTTAGGGTTTAGGGTTTAGGGTTTAGGGTTTAGGGTTTAGGGTTTAGGGTTTAGGGTTTAGGGTTTAGGGTTTAGGGTTTAGGGTTTAGGGTTTAGGGTTTAGGGTTTAGGGTTTAGGGTTTAGGGTTTAGGGTTTAGGGTTTAGGGTTTAGGGTTTAGGGTTTAGGGTTTAGGGTTTAGGGTTTAGGGTTTAGGGTTTAGGGTTTAGGGTTTAGGGTTTAGGGTTTAGGGTTTAGGGTTTAGGGTTTAGGGTTTAGGGTTTAGGGTTTAGGGTTTAGGGTTTAGGGTTTAGGGTTTAGGGTTTAGGGTTTAGGGTTTAGGGTTTAGGGTTTAGGGTTTAGGGTTTAGGGTTTAGGGTTTAGGGTTTAGGGTTAGGGGTTAGGGTTTAGGGTTTAGGGGTTAGGGTTAGGGTTTAGGGTTTAGGGGTTAGGGTTAGGGTTTAGGGTTTAGGGTTTAGGGTTTAGGGTTTAGGGTTTAGGGTTTAGGGTTTG